>CM035174.1:44383917-44388917 GCA_020205615.1 Panax quinquefolius | reverse complement strand
GGCATCATTAGGCTCTTTCCTTGTAATAAAAAAAGAATGGCATCATAGAGCGAGTCACTATAGAATCCATAACTCTGCATTCCATACCTCTTGTGCATAAGTTGGTGATACTGTTGTTAAAATGTTAGAGAATACGATGGCACCCTGAAAAAAATAGGAATCTGGCAACTTTGACAGCTTTCTGTATATTCTCTTCAGCAATCTTCTTTTTCGTTTTTATTACTTGGTTCTTATGAGGCAATACAATAATTCAGTATCATCATCATTTAGAGATAGATGCAAGCATCATTGTGTAAAAAGAGAACATGAGAAGTTTTCCATAAGACGTATGGAAATATCAAGTATTGAAATTTTGGCCTTTAGATCACTTTCTTGGCAATTGGGATAGGTGCAGGACTAAAGCGACCATTTAAGGAAGTTACTTTCTTAAAAGCCAAGGAGGTAAGTTTTAGTGCATATTATAAGAGAGTCTTCAGGTTACTTATTCTATAGAGATCTAAGGTTATCCCAATTGGCCTATCAAAGGGATATTAAGTTTTGATTCTTGGCTCACCCATCGTTTAAACAGATGGCCAAAGGATTTGTCAAGCTAGTACTTTTTACTACTAGAGTTAGCCTAAACACTGCACCATGCTAAAGTTTACCATACCAAATCACTTCAATCATCACATATGTGACGCCCGCAAAATAGGTCCATTCCATCCAACCCATTCTGAGTCGCCAAATATATGGTACAAAAACAAATACAACTTCAGTAATACAATTGTCGTGCAAAATACGACAACACATATACTGTGAGTTTAAATACAACTATTGTCTAATAAACAGTATAAAAACTCAAAAGGGGTCCTCATTACAATTATTGATACGCTATTTCACAGAATAGTGAGGACTACTAATGCAACCATCTGGACCGTCAATCCATTCCCTGACTAGTCCCAGCTATATTCTCATTTCCTGAAATGAACAGTGAAAGAAAGGGTGAGCTCAACTAGCCCAGTAAGAAAATATTATGACTAAGATAATATACAACAAATTATCATTAGTCTTCAACAGGAAAAAATCTGATAAAATATAATAGACAACAAATTTTAGATCAACAACTGCAGTGGAATAAGCAAACCATTAGAAGAGTCAAGTAGAGAAAGAATTCTACTATCTTCTAAGATTTAAAAGTTCATCATCAATATTTTATCCTTGTAACAACAATCAATATACATCTTTAATCAAATATTCATCTTTGCACTTCTGAGCCAAAGATATTCATTTTATATCACCAATTGGTCATGTTCATCTCAACACTTGTTCATCTTTGCACTACGGACCAAAGATATTCATTAGGTAATCATTCATCTTTGCACTGCAGGCCAAAGATATTCATCAGTTAATCATTCATCTTTGCACTACAGGCCAAAGATATTCAAGAATATCATCATTTAGGGTGAGGATGATGAAAAATATTTTTAAGAAAATGAATCCGGTGAGATAGAAGGACAAATACTAGGATTCAGATAATAATGGTTTATCCAAGATCAATAATACTCCATAATAACCAATTTTGAAGCGGAATTCAAAATAAAGATCAAAACATGGATACAATAAAAGATTGTAACCATAATAGACATCTTGGACAAACAGGAAGAAAATTTCATTTTAGGTGAATAGTGCCAGATTCGTGAATAAAGGCCGTGAGTATCGTGAATAGTAACCCCGACACAAAAGTTCCAAATTTGATAAATAGTTCAGATCGATACTTAAGATAATGATATTGAAGAAATAATATCATATATGAAGAAAATAACATCCCTTACCTCAAAAAGATAATATACGGGCCGAATATCGGATATAGTCTTTGAAGGAACTTGCACCGCATATAACAACACTCAAAGTATCAAAATACTCACAAGAATACGCCGATAATATAGAGAGAAAGAGAAAACTTATTAATTTCGGTGTGATTTTCAATTCTAACTAAGCACCTATTTATAAGAAAATGCTTAGAACGCCATAGAAGACTAACTTTACACCGATGGCTTTACCTGTTACTATTGCCACCCACCACATTTGAAATTCAATTGAGCACATTTCTCACCAACCAATTCTAGAATTTTCCAAAATGTTTTATCATTTAAACAATAATCAGAAACTTTAATAATTCATAGAAAATAGCCCGTTTATCAGAAAAATATGAATTTCATGTCCGTTCCACACGAAATCGAATTCTCTACAACTTTGTAGCTTTGAGTTTTTCCAAATTCTAAACAGAAAATACCCAAAATCCACAAACGGATGATTTTTAAATACTTCCAATCCGACAAAATACTGATAAAACATCTCAGCATTAATTCCTTCATTAATAACCACATAAATAAATCCATCATTTATATCCACATAAAATAAATATTTCCTTATCATATGAATTAATTATTCACAAATAATATTACAGAATCACATTTATGGCAACCAGGCTATTCCCAGGAAAGAGGGGGCTTTCCAATAAGGATTTCTCCTTCATGCCGCAATTAGGTGACCAAACCTCTCCTCGATGAGAACTTTCTAGACATTACCAATAATGCTATCTAATAATATTATTCAAATAATATGAATTATTGATCCGATAATGAGATATCTAAAAGTTGACAATTATTGAACAACAATAATATAAAATATCAACGCAACAATTATTGAATCAATAAAATAAAATATTGAATAGTAACTTCATGTGACAATTATTGAGTAGTGCCTTTTACGTAAGGATCAATAATTCAACAATCTTCATGCAATACCGTGTATTCTTTGCCGCAACCAGCGTAGACATCGTATTTTAACCACCGGGTATTCCAACGATCTTAACTTGTAATAACTACGCCGTTATTCAATTTTATCATTTTTTTCATCCGACCGTTATCCGTTATAGGGCCCACAAATGGTTGCGCCGTCGTACGAATATTCCCCGACAGAAAGAATATTCCACGACCAAACGAATATTCCCCGATAATTGAATATTTTATAACCACTTGCTTATTTTGCAAAATTTTCACATTTCACCCATAACCAAAGTATTATATCAAATTAATACCTTATTATTCACAATAATAAATAGAGGAAATTCGATTTTATTCATTAAAAAGTTGGGGTCTTACAACATATGTTAGGTAAATTAAGTCAATGCCTTACTTGTTTCTAATATTCAGTTCTTTTTACCAAAACAGTTCTTTTAGAACTTTTATCAAACAATTGGTGGGCATGGTTCTAAGCTACCAGTTTCACATTCAATTATTTATGTCACAAACCCATTTTGTTCTCCTTATTACTCCTCAGCCTATCCTATCTCCTTGTGCCTAAATTCAATCTATAATAGTATTGCAACAGATACAAATCCATTTAATATAATGACGTTAGTAAAGCAAACAGAGGTAATACTAGTAGTCAATCATCATAGCAATATAGCATAGCGATCCAATTGTAATACACAACAGCTTAATATAGCAACTCTAACATCTATAACGATCCTTCATGCATATTCTAAGCTTTTTAGGCAAGGTTTGACACTAAATTACCAAAACAGTCATTAAGTTTGCAACACAAAGGTTACCACATCATGTATATGCTATATATTCTAGCTTCAGTTACAAACAACCCCTCTTAGGATTCAAATTGGTATAAGGTAGCATGATTTGAAAAATTCAGTTACTAAGTTAACATGATTAAGCAACATGGAAACAAGGACTGCATATAATAAATATATTAGAAGCAAGACATGATCATCATAAGAAAACATCCAATAATAGTCACAAGGACTGATTTTTGTTTATTGAAAACTAACATATTTAAGCTTTACCAGGGTTAGTATTAGTTGTTTGGAGTTATAGATATCATGTTATAGTATACTAACCATATTAGAAACAAGTGATAGTCATTACTAGACAAGCCTCTAATAACAGTTAGCAAAGAGCTCAAGTGTTACACCAATACATTTTTAATAGCTCAGCCTAAATGTATAAAGCTTGCTTGGTTTAAATGGCTTAATCAAGAATCATTATAATTCTATACTCACACGACCATGTTAAACATTAATCATCAAATAGTCGAACATTAACACAAAGTACTCTCACTTAGACCTTCTAAGCATGGCATTCGAATAACAAGTTATAATCATCTCATGCTAAGGCAAAAACTGACCTTTAAGCACATTTGTATTTTTAGAATTTCAATATATAATATTGGCATAGGATTAGATTAATTTGTACTCCTATTCAACACAGTTGACACCAACGATTCTTTCATAAGCATTTTATCAAGCAGTTGGGGTACAGTCTCTACTTTCCCATGTTGATCATAAATATAGGCATGCCTGCTACTCATATTGGTATCATATACTATAGATAACACCCATATGCAGTCATAACAAAACAACAATAGCATGCTAACTAAATTAATCCTAAACAGTCAACCTAGCAACTCAAAAATAACATAAATGTCCCTTATGTCTAATCCAGACCATTCGACCATAACAGATCATTAGTGGCACGAAAATGGAATGGAAAGAGGATTGAAATGATTAACTTAGTAGCTTAGAGATTGCAATTACCTCTTAGTGGTGGCTTTGAAGAAAAAATAACTTATTGATGGCTTACTCTACAAAGCAAGCAAGGGAGTTACCTACTTACCTCTCAGATGCATGCTAAACTGCTACTATATATAGTGAAGATTCCAAAACTAGTCAAAAGTATGCCAATTTTTCTTGTTCCATTGCTTCACCATGGTTGTACTATTTATCATAAAAAGATAATCAAGTCATGCGATTTGATATTGAGCACTATGTCAGCTAAATTGATAAACAATTTATACCTTCAACGGTAATATTAATCCACAAATTAACGCAGGTCGGCAGCTCTATGTATAACGCGGGTAGAGATTGATAATCCAAGTTTAACTCAAAGCACCAAAACATAGTAGTATTTGCTTCTCATAGAAATGAACTTACTAATTGAAAGCAC